>JAIUJO010000040.1:2828703-2831203 GCA_023846275.1 Vanilla planifolia
TTAATTATTCTTATTATTGTTACTATTATTATTACTATTATTCTACTTATTCATCTTCTTCTTTTCTTCTCCTTCTTCTTCTTCTTCTTCTTCTTCTTCTCCTTCATCTTCTTCTTCTCCTCCTTGTTCTTGTTCTTGTTCTTCTTCATCTTCTTATTCTTCTTATTCTTCTTCTTCTTCTGCTTCTCCTTCTTTCTCTTCTTCTTCTTCTTCTTCATCCCCATCCTTTTCTTCCACTTTTTTCTCTTGTTTTCTTCTTCTTCTGATTCTCTTTCTTCTTCTTTTTTCTTCCACTTATTCTTCTTCTTCATCTTCTATCACTTTTTCTTCTTCTTCTTCCTCTTCTCCCTCTTCTTCTTCTTCTTCTTCTACTACTACTTCTTCTTCTTCTTCTTCTTCTTGATCTTTTGCTTCTTCTTCTTTTTCTACTTCTTCTTCTTCTTTGTCTTCGTCTTCCTCTTCTTCTTGTAATTCTACATCTTGTTCTTCTTCTACCTATTGTTCTTCTTCTTCTTCTTCCTTTTTCTCCTTCTTCTTCTCCTTCTCCTTCTTCTTATCCATCTTCTTCTTCTTCTTCTTCTTCTTCTTCGTCTTTTTCTTCCTCTCCTTTTTCTTCTTCTTCTTCTTCTACTTCTACTTCTTCATCTACTTTTACTTCTTCTTCTTCTTCATCATCATCTTCTTCTTCTTCTACTTCTTCTACTTCTTCTTCTACTTCTTTAACTTCTTCCTCTACTTCTTCTTCTTCTTCTTCTTCTTCTTCTTCTTCTTTTTGTCCTTCACCATCTCCATCTCTTTCTCGTTCTCCTTCTCCTTCTTCTTCTTCTTCTTCTTCTTCTTCTCCTTCTTCTTCTACTTCTTCTTCTTCTTCTTATTCATCTTCTCCTCCTTCATCTGCTTCTCTTTCTTCCTCTTCTTCTTCTTCTTTTTCTTCATCCCTATTCTCTATTTCCTCTTTTTCATCTTCTTCTTCTTCTTCTTCTTCATCTACTTTTTCTTCTTCTTCAACTTTTTCTTCCTCTTTTACTTCTTTTCTCCTTCTTCTACTTGTACTTCTTCTTCTTCTTCTTCTTCTTCTTCTTATTCTTGCTCTTCCTTTTCTTCTTCTTGTTGTTGTTGTTCCTCATCTTCATCTTCTTATTCTTATTCCCCTACTTCTTTTTCTTCTTCATCTACTTCCTCTTCTTCCTCTTCTTCTTCTTCATCTTCTTCTTCTTCTTTTACATCTTCATCTTCTTCTTCTTCTTCTTCTTCTTAATCTCCTTCTTATTCTTATTCTTTTACTTATTGTTTTTCCTCTTCTTCTTCTTCTTCTCCTTCATCATTTTCTTCTTCTTCTTCTTCTTCTTCTTCTTCTTCTTCTCTTTCTTCTTCTTCTTCTTTTTCTTCTTCTTCTTCGCCTTCTTTGTCTTCTTCTTCTTCTTCTTTTGCTTCATCTTTTGCATATTCCCTTTCTTCTTCTTCTCCTTCTTCCTCTTCTTCTATTACTACTACTATATTTACTACTACTAGTAGTACTACTTCTTTCAAATCTTCTTCTTCCCCTTCTTCTTATTATTCTACATATTCTTCTTCTTCTTCTTCCTCTTCTTTTACTTCCTCTTTTTCATCTTCTTCTTCTTCTTCTTTTTCATCATATTCTTCCTCTTCTTGTTCTTGTTCTTCTTCTTCTACTTCTACTTCATCTTTTGCTTTGTCTTTTTTCTTCTTCTTCTTATTCCTCATCTTCTTCTTCTTCTTCTTCTTTTTCTTCTTCTTCTTCTACTTATTGTTCTTCCTCTTCTTCCTCTCGTACCACTTCTCCTACTTCTTTTTCTTTTCATCATCATCTTCTTCTTCTTCTTCTTTTTAATCCTCTTCTTCATCTTCTTTCTCTTATTATTATTATTATTACAATTATTATTATTCTACTTATTTATCCTCTTTTTTTTTCATCATCATCATCTTCTTCTTCTTCTTCTTCTTCTTCTTATTCTTCTTTTTCTTCTTCTTCTTCTTCTTCTTCTTCTTCTGCTTCTCCTTCTTCTTTTTCTTCTTCTTCTTCTTCTTCCACAACATCTTCTACTTATACTTCCTCTTCTTCTTATTCTTCTTCTTCTTCTTTTACTACTATTCTTCTTCATTTTCTTCTTCTTCTTCCTCTACATATTCCTCCAATTCATATTTTTCTTCTTCTTGTTCTTCTTCCTCTTCTTCTTCTTCTTCTTATTCTTCTCCTTCTTCTTCGTCTACTTTTTCTTCCCTTTCTTCTTTCTTTTTCTTCTTTTTTATCTTCTTCTTCTTCCTCCTCTTCTTCTTCGTCTTCTTCTTCTTCTTCCTCTTCTGCTTCTTCTTATCCTTCCACTTCTTCCCCTTCTTCTTCTTCTACTACAACTTCCTCCTTTTCTTCTTCTTTTTCATTTTCTTCTTCTTCTTCTTCTTTTTCTTCTTCATTTTCTTTTTGTTCTTCATCTTCTTCTTCTTCTTCTTTGTCAAGTTCTACATTTTATTTTTCTTCCTC